>CAEGAD010051132.1:0-27001 GCA_903067055.1 Poeciliopsis paucimaculata | reverse complement strand
CGCAGAGTCTATTCCTATTTTAGGATTGTTTAGTAACGAGTCTACAAATGTGATGCTGAGGCCGTAAGATATTATGCCGAGATGTTTATTTTATGAAAAACTGTATATTGCCAACATTTGTATTATGCACCACTGATGTATGGCTATGTATTTGCTCTGTAAAAAATAATAAAAAATGTAAGTTCAAAAAAAAAAAGGTGGTCTTCGAAGTATTCCGCCCACCGGCCCACAAAGTCCTGAGTCGAGGTCAGCAGCACATCATCTCCACTATATACAGTGTTGGTGCTGCACCGCTTCCCCCTCCTGAGACGCCGGATGATGGACCAGAATCGCCTCGAAGCCGTGCAGAAGTCTTTTTCCATGGCCTCTCCGAACTCCTCCCACACCCGAGTTTTTGCCTCAGCAACCACCCGAGCCGCATGTCGCTTCACCTGCCGGTACCCATCAGCTGCTTCCGGAGTCCCAGAGGTCAAAAAGGCCCGATAGGACTCCTTCTTCAGCGTGACAGCATCCCTCACCAAAGGTGTCCACCAACGGGCCGAGGGTTGTCGCCACGACAAGCACCGACAACCTGCGGCCACAGCTCCGGTGATCCGCTTCGACAATGGAGGTACGGAACACGGTCCACTCAGACTCAATGTCCCCCGGAACGTGTTCGAAGTTCTGCCGGAGATGGAAGTTAAAGCTCCGATTCACCAGGGATTCCGCCAGACGTTCCCAGCAGACCCTCACAATACGTTTGGGCCTGCCAGGTCTGACCGGCATCCTCCCCCACCACCGGAGCCAACTCACCACCAGGTAGTGGTCAGTGGACAACTCCACACCTCTCTTCACCCGAATGTCCAAGACATACGACTGCAGATTCGATGAAACGACCATCGAACTGCGGCCCAGGGTGTCCTGGTGCCAAGTGCACATATGGACACCCTTATGCCTGAACATGGTGTTCGTTATGGACAATCCGTGATGAGCACAGAAGTCCAACGACAGAACACCACTCGGGTTCAGATCGGGGAGAGCGTTCCTCCCAACCACGCTGCTCCAACGACAGCGTTGGAGTCCTGACTTTCTGACTGATCACTTTCTGTCATGGTTGAAACAGAAGAGCTGCTTCTAAATATTGGGATAAAATAACCTAAAAGGTTTCAGATTAAAGATGCTCAAAGTGAAAAATTAGGCAGCTTTGCCCTTTGACCTTTTATGGGAAACTGCAATCAAAAGCCAACTTCAGTTTCTAACGATATGAAGCTGACATGCATTTTTAAAGTTCTATAAGTTTCTGCTCTTCTTGCATATTTTCTATTTTTGTTGAGTTTCTTTCAGCTCTGAATGTTTTGTGTTTTGTGAAGTTTGCAGGTTGCAGAACGAGCATAAGGGGGACATAAATTACGAGCTGAGGGAGTTTTACTGACGAGCCTCTGTGACTTTTCCACTCGTTCCCCAGAGACAAACCGGATCTGCTGAACTCCTGCTGACCTTTTCCTGGACGGGTTGCTGGATGAGCGATCTCCTGGGAGCTGCAGACGCTCGGAGCAGGAATTAAAAACAGCTCCTGTGTCAGAGGAAAGTGGAATGTGGAGGCTTTCATTATTAATTAGAAAGTAAAATTCTGCAGGCGTCAGCAAAACGTCTCATTACTCTGCGGCTTTTCAGAAACTTCCTCCTGATGCTGGAAGTTTCCTGGAAGTTTCCCAAGGAGAGGATTTGTCTCCGCTGCCTCCAGGAGTGTTTCTGAGCTGATTGAGGAGACGCAGGAAAACCTCCCATCAGGTCTGCAGGCTTCAGTAAGTCACTTAAAACTGTTAGATCTTTGTCACTTATGATAAACATCTTTATTTCTGAGGCCTAGTTTTTAATTTAATTTATTTTTAGGGCCACATTAATTAACATTTCTGTAAATGCAGCAGAACCATCTGAAGGGATATTTTCATCTGTTGTCATTGAATAATGTTTAATTATTCAGTTAAAAACAAACAGAAGCTTCTCAATGAGGCCAAAATGACTCGACTCCACAGAAATAAATCAATAGATGCTAAACAGGAAACTACAGCACAGTTATCATGAAAAATATTAATAAAATCTTGCTAGTCGACGCATTTTGTTCCTTTTATTTACAAACTGGGTGGCAGAAATAAAATCAGTTTAATAACATAAGAACTTTAAAATAATATCTTAAAGTTTCTTTGTCCAATATTTAGATTTTCTGTGGAACAGTTTAGAAGCCTGCAGTGATAAATGTAGTTTTGTTTTAACCAGGCGAGTTTAAATCCCACTAGAATGAAAATGTTTTTGTTAAATCGATATAAAAATACGAACCAGATTAAAACGTCTCTTTTCTTCTCACCCTGTTTTTGTTAGATATTTAAACATGTTGCTGTTTTACTGTTACAAACTTTGTTTTCAGATCCTGTTCAGGTATTATATATACAATATAACACTTAAAAATGGTGCAAGCATCATTAAAAATCTCCAGGGGTTTTTGTGTCCCTTATATGACAGTAGGCTGACAGGAAAACATGCAGCAAATATCGTCGGGTCTGGGAATCGAACCCGCGACGGCTGCGTCGAGGCACGCGGTGTCCCCACGTCACCACAGCACACCAAAATCTTGTATTTTTATAAGTTTTCTATCTGAGATCAGTAAAGTTGAGTAAATTTCACACTGGAACTGAAAGATATTTTAAGCAACCAAAATAAAAGAACAACCTATAAATAACTATAAATAAAATGGGGATACAAATCTTAAAACCTAAGATAAAACATTAATCGTCTCTGCAAACAAAATTACCTTTTAAAATATAATCAGAATGGAAATCATTGAGCTCATTTTAATTTGTCATGCGATTCATTAGTTACTTATTGTAACAGGCTGTGATTAATGTATTTAAGGTCATTTTACATACATTTTTGAAATGAATTTAAGGCTTTTTAAGGATCCAGCTGTGGGCCTCCATGGAGATGTGAAGCTCAGAGTTCATCATTTCAGGGGTTTTTCTCCGGCGTTGTGATGCAAAGCTGAACAGGAACAGAGCGTTCAGAGTTTAAGCTGTGAGTCAGAGAGGAGACGTGTGAAGTGTCCTTTCAGACGGCGTGACAGCATGTGGGAGTGAGCGAACGTTCACAATAACACAGCTTCTCCTTTCTTCCTCTAATATGAGCGAGTAAACAACAGATGTGATCTGTGGCAAACTGTTCTCTGCAGAGAGTTTCTCTGTGCAGAAAAAAATCTTCATGTCAAAACTGGAGAAACACAAAAAAGCATCAAAAGTCTCATTAACTGTCGGAGAGACGAGGAACGCTCAGCAGAGACCCGACGGAACCAGACAGAACCGCCTGCAACGAGACGAAACTCGTCCTTCACATGAACAGCGGAGAAAATCAGAGTCACACCTGGAGTCCGTCTGTCTGTCTGACCAAACCTGCAGGTCAGACATCACCACTCAGCTCACCTGAGCACAGAAACAATCACCTGAGAACTCTGACTCCATCCTGTCTGGGATAAACCTCCCTTCCTATTCCTGATATTTGTTTCTATAAAATTATCTCTTCCACACCTGGCCGGTTTAAGAAAAGTGTTTAAACACAAAAACCTGCTGAATTTCACCACTGATTGTTGTCATAAACATGCCTAACCCATAGGGGGCAATGCGGGGACAGCTAGAACCTGTCAGCCAATCAGAATCCTTCAAAACAACCAGGACTTCCTGTCAGGAATTGAAAATGGCTCCAGGAGATTCATCAGTGTGTCAGTTAAAGTTGATAAATCCAGATATGTTGCAGCCAGCAGACTGAGCCGCCATGTTGGGGAGGGAAACAGCTGATCTTTCTCCTTTGTAACTTGACCAACGAGTAAAAAGTGTCTGAAGAAACTTAAAGACCAGCAGCTGATGATGGCGGCCATCTTCCCTCCACTGCTGGTAAACAGCATCAATGTGACGCAGCGGCGCAATTTTTACTGCAGACTGAGAAACGTTTAGCTCTAAATCTCTGGTTTCTACTGTCAGCTGAGGTTTTATTGTTGCTTTGCGTTTGGATGAAGCTTCTCTCTTCTGTTCTGGTTCCACTGCAGCTGCTGGTAGACGGTTTGGTTTAACCATCCAGAACCAGCTGGAGTTTTCAGCTGCGAACAGAGCTGAAGGGAGGAACAGGAAGGAGGAAGTTTTAACTGATGTTTCAAAGTAAAAGCATGGATGGAGACGCAAGTCGCACCAGAAGCTGCTTCCTGTGAATCAGTGCAAAACTCATAATGCTGTTGCAGTAATTAATATTCCTGAGAGCCCAGAGAGCAAGGCAGGAGGAGCGGCGCCTCCAGTCAGAGGAGCTCAGGTTATTATGATCCCACTTCATCCAATATTAATGCCCACCAGGCCAATATGAGCTCAGACGAAGAGCCGTAAGTGGCTGAATGGCAAATAAGACAAATTGGTAACAAAAGCAAAGCACCTGTTCCATTATTAACGCCATGATTGAAGCTAATAGGCAGAGGAGCAGCGTGAAATATGAACTGCAGAACCTCAGCAGACTGGAGGCTCTGAGCCAAACGTCTGCAGACGCCGCAGCTGAGGAAACACCTGGAGCTTCTGGGGAAGAGAAGGAGACGCCGCCGGCCTGAATCCACCGGACAAGACCGCGTCCTGCACTTCATCCTCCAGACTCCGGAACCAGGGCTTCCTGGAGGCTGTTGACCTTTTAAACTTTAGCCATTCGCTACGTTTGATCATGAAATGAAGCAGTTCAACACGATGACAATAACTGGAAGTTCACTGCAAAAATACTAAATATTCCCAAGCAGTTTTGGTTTAGTTTCTAGTGAAAATATTTTACTGCACTTGAAATAAGACAAACTAACATAAAGTAACAAAATGTAGAGGCTTGTTGGTAACTTTTTGAGTTTTTGCAGTTTTGTCTGTAAAAAACCGAATATCTGATCCAAACGAGGCGACTGAACGTTTTCCTTCACTTCCTCTGCTGCTGTCAGACAGACGAGCCTAAAACTGAGCAGAAAATGAACAGCATCCATCACAACTTCTCCTTCTGTTCAGTAGACAATCCAAGTGAATGGGAGAAAACCCAGAGTGTCTGGGGAGGAAGATGAAAACTGAAAGGAATAATGCAAGCTAACAGTTTGATCTGATCTGTAGACTTTAACAATCTAAACTGTGAACAAAGAGACTGTCTGGTTTCTGAAGGATGTGTTTGTGTGAATCTAGCGTCCTGAAAGCCACTGAAGAAAGAAAATGTTTGATTGCTTAAAGGTTTTGTTTCTGGGTTGTTGAGGAGTTCAGGAGGTTGTTGCTGCTCTGCAGGAGAAAAATGATTCAGATGGTATCTGAACCCGGAGCGCAGCAGGTCACTCAGGTTTCATTTCACTTTTCTTAAAGGTTCCGACTCAAAACACCAAAAAAACAATAAATTACTTAAATAATTTATCAAAGGCCTGAAATAAAAACAATATCTGCAGTTTGGTGTCAGCAGGAGGATTCTATTAGAGACAAACTAAAAGCTTTTTGCTGCTCTGTTTTCGCATTTCTATGTTTTATTGGAAGATAAAAGCCAAAGTATTACAGTAACATGGAGCAAAGGGAAGTTTTGCTGCTTTCTGGAGGGTTTTTATGTTTTATTAGATGTTTTCTGTTTATCATTGTTTTGCGGTTGCCATGTTTGTGTTGTGTTTTATTTTTATTCATTTATTATCTTAGATCATTGCTTAGATTTCTAAGTTTGGTTTCAGGTGTTTCTGTTTGTCGTCTCTTCCTTCACACTGCAGAACAAAAATATTAATAATAAGTATCATTGGTCTAGTGCAGCGCTTCTCCATCCCAGGCCTCCTGCTCTGCATGTTTTAGATGTGCCTCTATTCCAGAACAGCTGATTCAAATGATTGCATGATCATCAATGCTACAGCAGCCTGTTAATCACTCATATATTTAATCCAGGTGTGGCAGAAGGGAAACACCTAAACATGGAGGGCAGGGGTCTAACACTAACACTGGTCTAGTCTCAGGTGTAAATAGAGAAAACTAATTATAGATAACAGAAAGAAATATGAGCTTTATTTGGAGCCAGTAATTCCTTAATATTAATGAAAAAGTTTCTGTTTTCATTGCAGATTATTTCATATATAACTGGACATTTTCTCCATAGTATTTCTGTATTAAGATATTTTCACTTGAATCTAATACTTTGTGTTTTTGCAGTGTGTCCTCTCAGTTCTCCAACCTGTAATGATCTGATTCGTTTGTCTGGTTCTTTCCTCTTCCCACCCAGATCATAAAACTCCTCATGTTTCGTTGTTAAAAGTCTGGTTTCTCGTTTCGTTTCCTTCATGTGGTTCTGATTTCTTCCCACAGACCGGCGCTGCTTCTGGTTTCACCTGAGGAACATCTGAAGCTGATGGTGTGAACAGATCTGTTGCTGCAGTAACTCATCTCTGAGTCGCTGTGATGGATTCAGGACCCACACAGGAGTCCATGTAGCGTTCAGCTCATCTCTGCAGCAGCAACATGATGATAAATGACAGATCTGACGGATAACAAAGCAACACATTTATTTCCTTCCCCCTGCAGAGCTTCAGTCGCCTGATTTATGAACGCTGCAGCTGGGAGGGAAAAGTTCGTAGGAATCATTTTGTGCTTCATTGAGTCCCATCGCTCCTCAGAGCGTCTCGCACACAAACTTCAGTTCATGCATCTTCATGAAGCAGAGCGCGGATCGCATGGAAATCCTGTGAGGCGCCTCGGTAGGTCTGAAACAAAAAGACGAAGGTCTGGATCTGCTGCTCAGGATCAGTTACTGGTATCCAAAATCAAAACAGTTTCATCCTGGCAGCAGAGATTAAAACATTCAGAGTGTCGAGTTAAAGCAGCTGAGGAAGAGGATGACAGCCAAACAGGAAAACCATCCAAACCAGGAAGTAGTCAGATCCATCTATCTCTGTCTGATAACATGTAGTTACACTGCTGACCCATAGAGGGCAGCATTTGACTGCAGCGTCTTATTGATTCATCACTATTTTCATATTTTGTCTCTTATTTAAAGTTTGGCTCAAGCAAATCAGAAATGGTGTAAAAAATCAACACAGAAATGATTATTTTAAAACATTTCTTCCTGGTAAAGATTTGACTTGTTAAGATTTCTTAACTTTTTCCTTTGCATGTTTTCCTTTGCTGCTCTTGTACGGAAGAACATTTGGGGCAAAAATATTGATTGTAACTGAGAAGTTAAAGTCAGAGAGAAAAATCCTCTAGTTTGGTAATTAGAGTTTTTTTCATGGATATGGAACAGGTGCTGCCGCTGGTGCTGCTGTTGGTGCTGCTGTAGGTGTTGCTGTAGGTGCTGCTGTTGGTGCTGCTGTAGGTGCTGCCGTTGGTGTTGCCGTTGGTGCTGCTGCAGGTGCTGCTGTTGGTGCTGCTGCAGGTGCTGCCGTTGGTGTTGCAGTAGGTGCTGCCGTTGGTGTTGCTGTAGGTGCTGCCGTAGGTGCTGCCGTTGGTGTTGCTGTAGGTGCTGCCGTTGGTGCTGCCGTTGGTGTTGCTGTAGGTGCTGCCGTTGGTGCTGCCGTTGGTGTTGCTGTAGGTGCTGCTGTTGGTTCTGCTGGTGGTGCTGCTGAGCACCAGCAGCAGATGACCAAGAGAACAAAACAGAGATTATCACAGATTAAACCAGAGTTATGAAATAATCTGCACTGAATAAACCATCATAACATCTGACTGGTTTTGCTCCACAGCTGCTCACCTTCACAGTAACCAACCATGAGGTCACTGAGCTGATGCCGGTTGGTTACACTGCTCAAACAGGAAGTAGAAAGTAGATGTTATATTTCTGGCCCCGCATGCAGGCTGACAGATCTGGTTCAGCAGCAGATTTATTGAAATGAATTTATTTTCTGAGCTTCCAGGAAGAAAACCGAGAACCAGAGAGAAAAACAAGCCGGATTGAAGCAAAACCTCATCAATAAATCTTCGCTTCGAACCGACAGAAAGGAAGGACAATGAGATGAGGAGCGGGTCGAGGGCTCGTCTAATCCGGCCGTCACGCTGCGGCGGCGCCGTAATGTGATTCGGTCTGAATTAAAACGCCGGGAATTGGATCTGCGGTAAAAGGCCGTGTCAGGAGGGAAGAAATGAGAACGTCGGCGAACGCAGGAAGATGAACGACTGTCTGGGAGACGAGGAGGAGGAGGAGGAGGAGCCTTCATCACGGCTGTGACCTCATCATCATCATCACCTGCTTCACCTTCAGAGGGGCGCACATTTCCTGTCCTGTTTCAGCCTCTTTAAAGGAACTCAGTGTTTCAGCAGCTTTGCAGTTTTATGGAAGTTTGTCCAGATTAGAGTTGAATCATTCAGGCTGAATTTGGTCTTTAACGTGAGGTTATTTATTTATTTTACTGTCTGTAAGATTAATCTGGTGATCCGGCTCTTGCAGAAAATGATCAGAGCCTAAAGTGTCGTTGCTGCAGCTGGAGACGTTTCACCGACTGCAGGGAGAGAAAACATGGTGGACGTTTGACCTGCAGCGTCTGAGGTCAAACCTGCCTGTGGGATCTGGACTCAGGAGAACTGGGAGCCAAAGTCTGGAAACCAGATTTCAGTCAACTTTCCTCTGAGCGTCACAACGAGCCTGGCGGGAAGGCTGCTGTCGCTGGGTAGTTTCTAATCCAGAACCAGGACCAGAACCAGAACCCTCCGGTAAGCCGTTCAACCAGGACAGGCTCACAGGCGACCTTTGACCTCTGAGGTGTGATCCAGCTGCAGGATTTAAGTAATCAGCAGAATCTGTAATCTAGAGGAGGAACAAACAGAAGGTGAAGAATCTGCAGCGAACAGTGAACCGGTCACCATGGCAACCACCAGCAGCGTCTCGGTGACCTGCTTGTTGTTTCCTGGAGGAGGTGATTTATCGGCCTCTGCTCCGACCGCAGCGTCAGGTCATCCATCAGCCTGACCTCTTTCTGGTTCCCTTCGTTTTACTGCCAGACACAAACAGGAAGATCCAGACTGACCTCTGACTGACCCTGGCTGACCTCTGACTGACCCTGGCTGACCTCTGATCATCCAAACAGCCGACCCTCATCTGAACCTTTTCCATCCGGTTGGAAAGGGACCAGAGTTACAGAGTAACTATGAGCTGAGTAACTTTTTGAGTATCTTTACTAGGCTGAACTTTTTACTCTTCCTTGAATAATTTCATTTTGAAGTATTTCTGCTGAGTTAGTACATTTCTGTATCTGGATAAACGTTGTTCTGTGTGACGGGTGGAGGTGATTTGTGGCCTCCGCTCCGACCGCAGCGTCGCCTTCGTCCTGAAACCAGTATGAAAAGAATCTTCTCCAGTTTGATTCCCAGTCGCCTCTGCACCAGCGGGTCGTCTCCACTCTTCTGAGGGTTGAAAATGGATTTAGTTGAGTGCAGGAACTATTATGTGTAGCTCAAGAGTTGAGTTATAAATGAATTTGAATTATTTTCATTTTGATCTTAAAACACCAACATTTCCAGCTGCCAGTTTGTTCTGGTCGGTTCTCCTGATAGGAGATCAGGTTGATGTTGTGTTGCATCAGTGTGTAAATGTGTAGAGGCTAACGGCGGCGGCGCGCCGCGATCGCTAACCGGCAGTAGATAAAGTAATGCAGTGTGTCGTCACACGCAGGAAGCAGGCGGCGCCGCTGTCACCAGCAGCATGGAGGACAAAAGTCTCTCATTTACTGCAGATCGTCCCGCTGCCTCTTCCCGCCGATCCGCTTCCACCAGACGCTGAACTGATATTAAAACCTGAACCGCCTCGTTGTCTGTCTGCCTGCAGGCTGCAGGAGAAAATCCTTCCCACGCGGCTCGGTGGCGCGGTTTCACCTGCTGCAAACACAAAGTTAAGAAACTGATCTGAAATCCATCAACTGGATCCTCCTCAGTCATGTGGAGAAATTAAACGAGTCTGGCATGTCAATGAATGAATGATGCTCACAGATCCTCACACAGAAATTCTCGCAGGAGAAAAATAAAAAGTTGCAGGATTTATGTTTCTTTCACTGTAAATCCAAAACTTAAAGTTAATTCTCCATGTTTGTTGCTGGACTCCTCTGGGCTCAACTGGACAAACGTACTTTTAGTTAAAAGAATAGGATTTAAATCACTTTCTGTAAAAATGTTTGCTTTTAGTAAAGTTTAATAAATTAGAAGCTGATTCTTTTGAAGAAAAGTTGTTTTTTTCCATCATATTAAATATTTTTCCCTTTAGTGATTTTCATCTTTGAGGAACCCTTTAATCTCCATGGCAAGCGTTCAGCTGCAGATCGACTGGGTGGGCCTAGCCCCGCCTCCGAGACACAGCTCCTCCCCCTCTCAGCTCCTTCAGACTAGCCAGCAGCAATTGGCAACCAGCTGAGCTCATTACAGGAGCTGCTGCTCAGAGCGACGCTGGTAAAAACATTAGAGAGTTAACAGACGACTTCCTGGAGGCGGAGCTTCATAAAGAGACAGAGGCCCAATTTCAAGGAGTTGAATTGTATCTTTCAAGTTACAGTTTTTATATGTGGTATTTTTTGCTGAAGGTAACATTGTTACTGGGTTGTTTTATGTGCTGGAAAACATGATACCGCCCCTTTAAGACATAGGCTAGATAAAATCGATCCCAGTATTGAGCCTGGTGGGACTCCACTGGGACAACAAGACACTTCAAGTTCAAATGGATTTCATGTATCTGAAATCTGCAGGCAGCGCACCGGGCCCGATGTTTCAGCAGAATGAGAGGAGGAAGAGGATGAGCAACGATGAAGGAGGAGAAATGAAAACAGCAAGGAGACGCTGAGACGGGAGAGACAGCAGGCAGAGGACGAGAAAACAATGGAGCAGACAAGTAGAGAGGTGCTTTAAAGTGTGTGTGTGTGTGGGTGTGTGTGCGCGTGTGTGTGTGTGTGTGCATGTGTGTCGGTGAGGAAGGGTATTGCTGTATAAGCAGTCTGTCCAGCTGTCTGGACCCTGAAAAGCCGCGCAGACGAGCGATGTCAGGAGTCTTCAACGTCTCTAACAGTTACTGCTTCATCTCTCCTCTTCCTCCCTCCGCCGCTCCTCTTCCTCCCTGTCATCCCTCGCTCCGTTCTCCTCTGTGTTGTTTATTGGTTTATTCATGCAACGCTCTGATGTCTCACAGCTGGGATCAGAGCATGAAGACGAGCTCTGCATGCTCATCAAGGTGAGCCTGGAGTCAGACTGCAGCTCTGTGTGTGTGTGTGTGCGTCTGTGGGTGTGTGTGTGTGTGTGTGTGTGTGTGTGTGAGGCCGATATTAACATCTACGGGACATTTAGGGAACGGTTTGGCTAATAGGAGCTAACAGCTGAGCAGACAGGGAGGTGTTGCTCCATGCAGAGTCTAAATTGGTTCAGGGAGGAAGAGGAAGAGGAGGAGGAAGAGGAGGAGTTTCACTGAACCTCTTCAGATTTATTAAATACATAAAAACAAACAATTCAAGCCCTTTTCAAATGAAACATTTTACATCCTGAAAGTCAAAAGCAGCATCTTCCTGTTGATCATTTGTGGCATAAAAATATGAAAAGTTACTTTTTCTGCTGGGCTTCAGTACAAAGTTCAGTTGATTCATAATTAGTTCAGATTTTGAACTAAATTAAACTAAAACTGAATAAAACTTTCAATCCACATTGAATGTGAATAAAAACCAGAAGTCTGGATTGATTTATGATTGGTTTATGAATAATGAATTAATAAACCAGCTAATCAATATTTGTTGTTTTAAATCTGATCAGAAACCAATAATCAGTCTGATTGATTAACCCTAAAGTCTGAACAAACTGACAGGAGATGAGTTTTCTGTGTTAAAATAATAAAGTAAAACTTTTCTTCACTTCCTGTTGGCTTCAGCTCCAAATGATCCAAAATGTAAAAATTTCAGATTTTCGCTCATCGATCGATTAAAAACATTAAACATCCAAACTTTACTGGATAAAGTATGACATCTGTTCACCATGTAACAGGAAATATTTTGTTGCTTTTGTTGTTGAAATCATTCGATGTATAAATAAGTTTATTTAGTTAAAGACTAACGTGGCCTGTTGAGAATATTCTGGTAATTTTGATTCATTTTATAGGATTATTTGAAATCAGGTTTATTCTGCCAATATTTTTATAATTACATTTAATTTTTGGTTGAAACTAAAGTTAAACTCTGAGGTTTGAAGTATAACTGCATAATGGCTGCTGGATTTCTGCACGTTTCCTTCATATCTCAGATCTTTTATCATTTTGCTGATCAGAAGTTTTTATTTTTAATGTGATCGGATCAAATTATGACTTTAACATTAAAACTATGAAGATTTAATGAGAATCTGTCAAAGTCTAGCAGGAGAGACTGAAACACTCACAGCTTTATGGATAAAAAATGGATTTTATCCGGAGAGGTTGTCTGTCCGCCTCCCTGGTTCTGGTTCTGGTTCTGGAGGAGTGGGCTCCTCCAGAACCTGTTACGCGTCTCAGTGGATCTGATGATGAGGTGAAGTGAGCGACCGGCGCCGTGTCCATCTGGACGCCAGCGCTGCTTTGCTTCCACCAGGTATGAAAAGGTTTCAGCCCTGAGGGACGCCGCTGCAGCGAACCCGTCCAGAACCAGAACCTCTGCCGGGCCTTGAACATTTTTGACTTTACAAAGTCATAAAAAAAATTTTTTCTCAGATTTTTATATTTTTTGAGCTCTACGGTTTCCAGCTGAGATTGATCTTAAAATGTCTTTCTGATGAACTGTCAGGTCAGCTGCCTCATTATGGGATGTTTCTGAACCGGGGCCCAAAATGACCCAACAGGTCAAAGGTCATGAAGTTCACACTTTAACTTTTCTAGGTTTTCTCTCCTCAGGTGCGCTACATCCACCTGCCTAAGCCTAGCTTAGCCTAGCTTAGCCTAGCGTAGTCACCTCTGATTGCAGGAAGCTAACGCTCATGACCCTCTGGACCTCGACCGATCAGAGAGGATCTGGTTGGATCTCTGTGATTGCTGTCCTCTGATTGGTTGCTCTGATTGTTTCAGGCTCTCTAAAGAAATTAGTTTCCACTTTGGTCGCTCTCTGCAGTCCGGTAGACGTGTGAACCCGGTCAGACCGCTGTGGTTCTGCTGTGGTTCAGTCTGACCCACAGGTGGCGCTGTCTGCTGTCAGCCGGTAATCACTGCTGCTGTAATTTATGCAGACATCGATCCGCCGTCTCCTCTCCATCCCTCCTTCCCGTTCTCCTCTGCGGACGTCGGGATGAAACGCCGCTACTCGATTCTAATTTCATCTCAGATCTGTTTCTCACCATCGATCTGTTCACACCAGCGAGGCGCAGAGTGACATTGAGGAGGAGAGAATCCAACCCTCTGCTGAGAGGCTGAGGCAGAAACAGAGCAGAGGGACGTTGAAACATTACCAGCAGTTATTTGACCCATTTAGGCCATCATAAGAAAATAGGATTCGTATTTTCATCGTGTTCTTCACTCACTTTTAAATGCCGCAGTTTCAAACTAAATAGTTAGAAAGCTAAATTTTATCTAACAACTTAAATATTTAGCTTGCAAGCTAACTATTTATTCCAGAGTTAATATTTAGTGAAATAAATAGTTAAAAGTTTGCATACTTTTAACAGTTACTGCTGTTAAAGTAACTGTTAAAAGTTAGGCTTGGGCCGGAACCTGACCGGAACCGGCCCAAAGTGCTCTGCTGGGAGAGCAGAGCACTGATATCACCAGCCTGATACCATTGTTTTTAACATCAAACTAAATATTTTTGGATTGCCAACTTTAGTTTGGTTTGTAAATATGTAATGCTCAAAGCTCCAAATTTCACTAAAAGTAAATATTAATCTTCAAACTAAATATCCTACTTACAGAATAAATATTTAGTGAGAAACTGACATTTCTAAATGATAAACCTTTATAAATGATCACACGGCAGATATGAAATCATTGCTGTTATTCTCTGGCTGTAACTTTTCCGAAGCGGTTCTGGTTCCTCTGAGTTCTGCAGAAGTTTCCGGGTTTCGGGTCGAGACGTGAGGTGAAGATGAGAGAGGCCTGGAAGCAGAGCGCATCATCCAGAACCAGAACCTGACCGGAACCGGCCCAAAGTGCTCTGCTGGGAACATCCGCAGCAGCCTGATATCATCTCTTTCCGTCCAGGCGCCGCTTCCTGTCAGGGCTTCTTAAAGGGACGGTACCACCCTCTGCAGAAGCAGACCTGCTTTATTCTGCCATGTTTGATAATCCTTTAGTTTCCATGGCAACCATTCAGCTGCACTCGCCACCTGGGCGGACCTAGCCCCGCCTCCGAGGCGCAGCTGCTCCTCAGAGTTTAGACTATGTTACTAGTGAGTGCGAGGAGCTCCTTCAGACTAGCCAGCAGCAATTAGCAAACATTAAAGGAGCTGCTGCTCAGAGCGACGCTGGTAGAAACGTTAAAGGGTTAATAGAGGAGCCATGTTGAGAACAAAGAGCAGGAGTTTCTTAAAGAGACAGAGGCCCAATTTTTAAATCAGGAAATAAAATGTATGTTAAATTATATTTGGTATAAATAACAGAAGGTAACAAAGTTATGCTGTAAATGGAGCTTAGCAAACACAACAGAGAAGTTTTCCTCCGACCCTTTAGAACCTGCTGATGGTTCTGATCCGAACTTGGTCCCATCCTGGGTCATGGTACATGGAGGATCGGGGACCCATCAGGCGGATTCGAACTCTTTGGCTCTTTGACCCGCTTTAGACGGACCGGACCGGACCGAGGCCGGTGCCGCTCACTGCCAGCGTCCTGCCGGTTCTGTCGCTCTGCCTCGCCGTGGTTCTGGCAGGAAGCTGGACCGACTGCGTGTCCTCTAGCAGAACTTCCTGCTGTCGATTTCTGGGATGAAGAGCAGAATAACAAACATCAGAGGAAGAGCAGAAATCGAAGCGGGGCGGTTCTGAGTCACATAGGAGTCCAATTCCTCCGGTTCTGATTAAAATGATCCCTGCATCGCATTCTGCAGCTCCCACTGAGAGGACTGAGTTAGGCTCAGCAGGGGTCCAGTCAGGTCCGGTCGGGATCGGACTGCAGGACAGAACTTATTGTTCCTGACTTAAAGTTTCTGCCTGGTTCTGTCTGGTTCTGGTTCTGCCTGGTTCTGTACTGGGACTTATTGGGTCATATGGTCCCAGTCAGGTGTTCTGGTCTTGTGTTCTCCATCAGTCGCCGTGGCAACGCCCCGCTCTCCGTCTCCAGTTCAGACAGATCCATGACAGTCGGTGGCGGTGACCCGGGGCCAGGTGCATTCTGGGAATCCGTCCTGAAGCTGCTGATGAGAGCAGAAAGCCTCCAGGCCAGAAGGCGACCCGGCTCCATCCGCCCGCCGCCGTCGGCCTCCATAATTACAGAGTTATTATCTGATGGAGTCTGGATGAGGTTCATCCCAGTGGAAATGTCTAAGTGATTTTCTGCTGCAGCCTGGTTTGGTTCCGCCGGCCTCCAGGGGGAGCTGTAATTATTTTCATGCTGCTGAAATATTGGACATGAATCTTTCTGAGGAGGATTCCAGCTTTCTGTCCATCGATACGTGAAAACGGTTCCATCTGGCTGCTTCAGGGAAACGAAAGAAAGTAGATCCTGGGCCGTTACTTCTGATCACATGTATTGATTATCTGATCGTCAGTTTTCTGTGTTCTTACTTCTCTAGATGAGAAGACCATTCCCAAGATGATAATAATAAAGTCTAAATTATTCAAGAAAAATTTTAAAGATATAAATAAAATAAAAAATAAATGGAAATAAAAGATAATACAATTAAAATAAAGAAAATGAAATTAATACAATTATTCTCATAATAACTTAAATTAATTCGTTTTTAAACTAAAAATTAAATTATTTTGTTTTTAAAGATTACACATTTAAAGAAATTTAAGATGGAAGAACAAATATAAAAATAAATAAAATTAAAAAAATCAAATCCTTCCAGTTTTTGATGATCCAGCAGTTGTTTCAGGTTCTGAGTGTTAAATAATCACAACATGGAATCTGTTTTTCCAGCTAAACTCTGTGGTGACATCACAGCTTGCAGCTTGAGGCGATGACGTCACAGCGTGAGGCGATGACGTCACAGGTTGAGGCGATGACGTCACAGCGTGAGGCGATGACGTCACAGGTTGAGGCGATGACGTCACAGCGTGAGGCGATGACGTCACAGGTTGAGGCGATGACGTCACAGCGTGAGGCGATGACGTCACAGGTTGAGGCGATGACGTCACAGCGTGAGGCGATGACGTCACAGGTTGAGGCGATGACGTCACAGCGTGAGGCGATGACGTCGCAGCGTGAGGCGATGACGTCGCAGCTTGAGGCGATGACGTCACAGCGTGAGGCGATGACATCACAGCGTGAGGCGATGACGTCGCAGGTTGAGGCGATGACGTCGCAGCGAGGCGATGACGTCGCAGCTTGAGGCGATGACATCACAGCTTGAGGCGATGACGTCACAGGTTGAGGCGATGACATCACAGCTTGAGGCGATGACGTCGCAGGTTGAGGCGATGACGTCGCAGCTTGAGGCGATGACATCACAGCGTGAGGCGATGACGTCACAGTGTGAGGCGATGACGTCACAGTGTGGGTGAACCTGGATGCGACATGTAGCCCTGTGTGTAATAATAGCTCAGCGCTGCGCGCCGGCTGCCTTAGAGAGGAGCAGAGCAGATGGTCTGTTCTCTCGCCGGCAGCTCAGGCAACGTGTGAATTAAAAAATCCCAGTTGAATTATAATAAACTCTCAGTTGAACTCGGCAGGTTCTCAGCTGCAAACAAAGACACGGCGCAGAGAGAGTGGGCGGATGAGAGCTTTGCTCCTCACAAATAAAGCAGAAAACAGAGACGGTGATGGCACTGCAACCAGGCTGCAGCAGGTCAAAGGTCAATGACAAAGAACGAAGGAGGAGATGGAGGAGAACAGGTAGAGGAGGAGAAATCTGAACTCTGAAAACGATATGAGAAAATTCAACCCAAAAATCCACAACTAATCGAAGATAGAATATAAATGTTGATGCACCTCAGAGGATCCAGGCCTCCTGTAGAGGTCAGTGTTACAGCACGGCTAAAGAAGCCTCTGACTGATGATGAAGAGGAGGGTCTGGGGTCTCTGTAAGAATCCGTCAGTCTGTTTATCATCCTCCACTTCTCCCAACATGAAAACAGTATCTGACCTTTGACCCTGTTTATCTACACACAATCTCCTTTGTTTCCTCGTTTAAGGCTGTTTCTCACCTGATGGTCCGGTCAACCTAGTTCTACTAGAACCAGAACATCTGCTCCCCATCCAGCTGCTGTGGTTCTGACCCAAACCAACCTGCTCCCCTCCTGGCCTGTGGGGGCGCTGCACCAAAAACTACTGAAGGAAACGACACAAAAACCTCTGAAGACACTGAGAGCAACTTACTGTTTCACCAGATGGAAACAAGATGGAGGCGTCAGATTTTAGTGTTGGAGGATTTTGGCTAAAGACCAGGAGCCATTTCTGCTGCTAGCGCTAGGCTAGCACGTTAGCTTTGGTTGGATTTACCCAGAATGCCCTGCGCTGTAGTCCACTTCCTGCTTTTGGAGCGGTCTCTGGTCCTCTTAGTGTTCACAAACCGAACCAGAGTTCACTTCATCCGAACCCAGACCGAGGTTTGGAGGACCAGAGGTCAGAGGTCGATGAGCGTTCACACCTCACCAACTGACCCGGACTTTCTAGGCAAAACGGACTGGAGTGAACAGGGCTGGTCTGAACGCAGCTCATTTTATCTCCATGTCTCTGATATTTCTGCAGATGACAGAGTTAAGTTAACAGTGGGAGAACGGAGCCCTGCGGAGCTCCAGCAGCCGTCTGGTCCAGGTGACTGATGGTGTCGAACCAAAGCTTCAGCTGCTGGACAAACGGTGGATAACAGAGAATCCGTGTGATAGTTCCTCATTGTTTCCCTGGACGACTGTAAAAAGACAAGCAGAACCAGAAAGTGATTCTTGTAATTAAATGTTAATTTATTCCCTGCTCACTTACTGCCTCTTGTTGTGTAACCACAGCCGCCGAGTAATTAAAAGATAACCTCATTTCCAAGGTCAATATTTTCCTACTTATACTCAAATGGAAACTAAGAGAAAGAGAAAGCCAAGGCTGCAGAGCTGCATGTTTTATTCATGGCTCTGTAGTCGAAAGTAAATTTATCCTGCAGTAAACTCAGCATATGGCTTCTGATCAGTGATTTATTGATTAATTTACTGTAAATACAAAGTTTGGATCAGAAGTTTTCATGAAGAAATGAAGCAGAAACTGGAGAAACAGACATGACGTTTACATGTTTATCATAACTAAACTGGATTCAGATTTTAACTAAATCAATCGTGTTTCTGTTACGGCTGTAAATCTGCAGTTTACACCAAAAGTTTCCATCTGGGAAAAATAATGAAGAATTCAGAGCAAAAATAAATGTTGCTTTACAACCACCTGGAGAAACTTACATTTTATAGTTGCTAATGTTTTTCTAAGTGAGATTTTACTGAAATATTCAGTTATCTGATCCCACAGAGAGGTTCTGGTTCTGTTCAGATGAACTCGGGTTCTGGTTCTGCTCAGATGAACTCGGGTTCTGGTTCTGCTCAGATGAACTCAGGTTCTGGTTCTGTTCAGATGAACTCGGGTTCTGGTTCTGTTCAGATGAACTCGGGTTCTGGTTCTGTTCAGATGAACTCGGGTTCTCCTGGTTTTGTTTCTGCTGCTGTTTTGAACAAAGCTCCAGATTTAGAGATCTGAGTGAAACCAATCGTTTCGATTTGTCGTCTCAGTCATGTTTCATTTCCTGTCTGCCTGTTTACCTGCCGAGCCTTTCCCTCCGACCGATCGGCACTTAGATCTCGGAGAACGACAGACGAGGAGGAAGAGGAGCTCAGATCGTCTCACCCGTCTGGATCAGATGGAATAACAGAATATGAGCAGCAAAAAGAAACATGTGAATCTGACCTTTGACTTTAAAAACCTTCATCATCATCATCACAGTGAGCTGCATTTCAGAGACGTGAACTCTGGTTCAGTTTGAATGTGTCTGAACGCCAAGCGGACCAAAGCAGGAAGTGGACTACAGCGCAGGGCATTCTGGGTAAATCCAACCAAAGCTAACGTGCTAGCCTAGCGCTAGCAGCAGAAATGGCTCCTGGTCTTTAGCTTAAAGAGAAATCCTCCAACACTAAATTCTGACGCCTCCATCTTGTTTCCATCTGGTGAAGAAGGAAGTTACACTCAGGTTTTAGTGTCGTTTCCTTCAGCGGTTGTTGGTGCAGCGCCCCCACAGGCCAGGAGGGGAACATAGTCCAGAAGATTTAAGTCAGTTTGTTTACATTAAAATTACTTTTTCTTTTAGTTCCAATCTGCACAATTTTATTATCAATGGAAAAGCAGCTTATAGCTAAATAGCAACGTTAGCTTGCAGCTAATATTGCTTATAATCAATGTTTGCCATAGAAGTGAGTTGGATTTCTGCGGCAGTAAATATTTATGTTCTAGTGATTTTTACCTTTAGGTGGCAGTAATGTACCTCCATACTGGAAACTATGAAACATCAAGAAAGAAGAAGGAAGTTTCAGGTTGTTCATGTATCACGTGGTTCTGTGATGTAATTTGTAAACTTTGTTTTGTTTTTTTGGTGCAAGAATATTCTGAATTCCTGTCAGACGTCCATTAGTAATAAAATGTTTTCCTGGTTTGGTGGTTTCCTGATTTCTGGAACATCATCTAGAACTGGACCCAGTTTGTCAGCACCGCTGTGCCGGGATCAGCTTTAGAACTGGTTCCTCTCTGGTTCTGGAGCGATCCGGCTCTCTAATGAGATGCTGTTTGCTGTGGGAGGAGAGCAGCAGGTGTGTTTGTTTCTTCATGTGCGCACACACACACACATACACACATACACACATACACACACACTCAGCAGCTGCTTGTTTAACTGGTGATGGTGTGTGTGATGTAAACTGGCAGATCTGACTCCATTTGCATGTGATGTGTGTGAGTTTGAGTTCAGATGTGTCAGCTGAACCTTCCTGTGTCTCTGTTTGGATTGTAGGGAAGCAGCTCGGTTCTGGTTCTGGTTCTGATCAGAACTCAGATCGATCTGCTTCATGTCTCTGATGCCTCTGCTTTCAATCTCAGCTCAGATTTAACTAAACATGTTAAGCTGAGCATCAGAACCAGGAAGCTGAGTCCAGTTTGGTGCAGCGCCCCCGCAGGCCAGGAGGGGAACAGGCTGGTTTGACTCAGAACCTCAGCAGCTCATCAGTTGCTACTGGTTCTAATGGTTCTGCTTTGTTTCTTTCCACTGTCGCCACATGCTTGTCGGGAGGATTTGAAACTTGACGCCGTTTGCCGGGTTAATACCTTTTTATGAACTAATTGGATTATTTTCCAGTATAATGAGGATTTAATTGGTTTTAATTGAATCACTTTAAAATGAACTGAATGGATCCAGTTGGATTGGAGTGTTTTATAAACTCCTTCAACATGTTATTTGTTTTAGTTTGGAGCTTTATAAATTATAAATCAAAGATATTGAAACAAAAACCAAACATCTGAAACTGACAGCAACGCTCCAGAGGAGAACCAATCAGAACCGTTTAGGTTTGTTCTTCTGTGGTTTTCAAGACATTAATGTCCTGGATGCTGAGGATAAAAGTGATGCTGGCTGAGAGCAAACCTGCATCATCGTGACAGACAACAGAGGAATACAGAGCGGCTGACCCATCGGCACTGAGGAGCACTGGAAACAGGTGACGAGCAGCAGCTGCGTGGAGGAGGATGAGAGCGTGAAAACATGAACCCACTCAGAACCGACCCAAACAAACAAAAAAACATATTAAAACAAAACACAGAAACCCGGAAAGTCCAGGGAGGAAAAACAAATTCCTGCCTGAACAAAATTCATTTTTCTCTCTACTTTAAATTTTGTGAAAGTTTAAAAATTTAAATTTTTTGTGGAATATATCTGTTGATAAATGATGTTTTTCTGTTCAGTATTTCTGACTATTCAGTAAATATATTTTAATTTATACGGCAAACATCCAGCATAATGGAAAACAAAAATGTTTTAATTGTTAAGTAATTTAATGTTACTTACATTAAAGCTTTAATTAGATGATTTACATTAAAATACTAAATGATTTATAATATTTAATTTCCCTTTATGATCAATAAAGTATTTTTTAACAAGTTAAGTTTTAAACTAAATTTCTGTCATGAATTTTCCAATTTTTTTGCTATAAAAACTTGCTGGAAAAAAGCAATATTTCAACCTAGAGTTGTTTTTCCACTTTCATCTGTAAAGTTGAGAGTAAAAAAATTGTCCAGGTTTATTAAAAGAAAAAAATCTCCTTTTCCTTCCAGGCTTCCGTAGAAAACAAGCGGCGCTCAAACTGTTCTGGTTCTGCTGTCAGAAAATGAAACTGGTTGTTTTAAAGAGTTTGACAGGAAGCTGTGTTTGTTCAGCTAACGGGGCGTAAAAGTGTGTAAAGCGTTGCAGACAGGAGCGAGCCGCAGGGATGAAAGGGGAGAAGAAGAAGCTGACGCGCTGAGGAAGAGGAAGGCAGCAGGAGTGAAGGGATCAGACGGAGGAAGATGAAAGCAAGCAGAGCCGCTGAAGAACGAGGTGAAGTGAAGTTCAGTGAAACGTTCAGATTCCCACAGTTACTCTCAGCTCATTTTCATTACTTTGTCGGGTTTTTGTCCCAAACACAGCGAAGGATCCTGAGATTTAAAGGGCCGGTATCCGATAAAATCTCTTTTACATTTCCATCATCATATAATGTTATTCCTTTCATCTCCATGGCAACCATTCAGCTGTCCAAAACGCCTGGGTGGACCTAGCCCCGCCTCCCCCCTCAGCTCCTTCTGACTAGCCAGCAGCAATTAGCAAACATTGCTAATTGCTGCTGGGCTCAGAGTGACGCTGGTGAAAACGTTAAAGGGTTAATAGAGGAGCCATGTTGGGACGACTTCCTGGAGGCGGAGCTTCAGAAAGAGCAGGAGCTTCTTAAAGAGACAGAGGCCCAATTTCAAGACGTTCTTTAAGTTATATTTAAAGAACAGCATTTTTATAATAACTGATGGTAACATATGGACTGGATTGTGTTACAAAATGTCACCATGTGCCTGGAAAACATAAAATACTGAACTGAACCGGACCGGACAGAACCGTCTACCGTACAGGAAGAGAAAGTATTTCTATCCCAGGATGCATCAGTAAAAGGCGCTGAAAGGAAAACCTTTTCAAACTCACTTGATGAAATTCTGATTCTGGTTGAAACGAGCAGCAATGTAACCTTTTAAAATCCCACCAACTGAGCTCAGCTTCTCCTTCAGGACCTGCGGTGCTGCGGGTCGGTGCTGATCCGCTCTGACCTCCAGGCTCAGAGGTCGCTGTAATCCAGCTGTTGCATTTAACAGCTGCATTCGCTGCTGTGATCACAACATTTTAATCTCATCCAGAAGCACCAAAAAGGCATTTCATCCTCGGTGCTTCAACCGCTTCTGCTTTTCAGGTTCAGACGCCGGTTTGTTTCCAGACCTCTGGGGTGAAAGGTCACAGGCTAACTTACAGGCGCAGTTTGTAACAATTCAGTCAAATATTAACAGCAACAATTTGCTTTGCTTAGTCATAAGAAGAAAAGAATGTAGGTTTTAATATTTAAAACGCAGGGCAAATATTTAGTTTACAATCTCACTACGTCAGAGCAAAACATTTAGTTTTAAACTAAATACTTAGTTTGAATCTACAAATCTAGATAAATGCCCAAACATTTAGTTGGCTGACTAAATGTAGCCATAAACTATAAAATCTTGCTAGCTAACAATTTAAATTGAAGGTAAATATTTAGCTTACTAACTATTTTTTGTTTAAAACTGGCTTTAATACATGACTAACATGAAAATATGATTTTGGAGTATTAAACCAAATGATTGCTGATGATATTTGTGTATCAGCTGAAGGGAGTTATTATTTTCAACCAGTTTGTAATTTTTCTAGGTAATTCCCAGCTGGATTAGCTGCTTTAACCTGGAATAAAATCGGTAATCTGATCATCAGCTGATTCCCATGAAGAGGACGATGCGTTTCTCAGCATGCAGGGGAAACGTGTTGGGAGTCAGAGCGTCTATTCCAGCCGCACCAACACATCTGATTGAATCTAATTTGGACAATTAAAGTGAAATTGGTCCAGCAGAAAGTATTGAACTGGTTATCTGTAGCAATTAGGCGGTAATTGGCCCGTTGTTATCTTCACAAGTCTCCTGGAAGAGGCCGGCTCTCAGAGACAGAAGCTCTTTGTTTCCATCCTGCAGCCGAGCTGAACCCATTCAGCTCCTCACAGAGAGGACAGCAGGCTGAGGACGGCCTGCAGAGGTCAAAGGTCCTGACCCCACAGACTAGAGCGACACCCTAATGAATGCAGCCCAGGCTCTGCAGGCCGGCTGGAGGACAGGAAGAGTTTTTCCATCGCTGGCGGTCTGAGTCTGAGGTCTGGCGTAAAACTGGAGGCAAAATAAAATAATGAAAATAAAACAAACAAAAGCTCCACGCTAGAGGGTCAACATCTGAAACTCTTCCTTTAACTGGGCCAGGTTCTGGTTCTGGTTCTACTGGAGCTTTCTCCCTGTTAATGGAGTGTTTTTTCTCTCCACTGTCGCCCCCTGCTGGTCAGGAGGACTAAATGCTGCAAGCCAATTATTTGATGCTCTGATGGGCTTAATTAGAAACTTTGAAACTAATTTCATTTAAACGTCCTGGATTAATGAGAATAAATGTGATTGAACTGAAATAATTTGTTTGTTTGTTTGTTGCTATAGAAACAAACAGTTTGAACCTCTGGATCTCTCTGCTCACAGCCTGTTTTATCATGTTCCTCACGGCTCGCCTGCTCTGCTGATGGATGACATCACGCGAATATTAATTTACTGTAGCATTAACAATATCACATCTTACCCCCGCCCCTGCTGCTCTGCCCTCCAAACACCCTTCAGCCTCATCATGGCTCCTCTTTAACTCTCCGTTAACTCTTTACTAGAGCGGCTACCTCTGCAGCCGATCAGCTCTCCATCTGGAGTCTAAATGAAACCTTCAGACAAATGTTCGGCCGCAGCCGATGCATCCTGCAGTCATAAATCCATTCTCCCAGGACCCATAAAGGCCTCCCCTCTGAGGGGAAATGTTGCAGCAATCTGCATAATTCATGCAGCGCGTCATTAAATGCGACTCCTAAAAATATTCACCTTCACCTTCTGTCAAAGTCACGACAGTTTGGTTTCCTCAAACTGCTAATTTTTTGTTAAAATTCATAAAACTGACTTTGTAAAGACCGACTGAGTAAAGTTACCTTTGTTTACTGTTACTACATGCTTTTATTTTGGTAACTTTCTTGTGAACGTCGCTGTGGTAACAGGAAGCAGTTGTACACAAAAAGGATAAAATCAACTCAGTCGATAAGAAGGTTTATCGTTTATTGTGATAAAATTCTTGTAAGAGTATTGATTATCATCACGATAATTTCCAATTAATGACATTTAACCCGAATATTCCTGCCCTCTGTTACCATAGCAACGTTCAATGAAACCACCAATCCCTTATTATTGGGTTGGTGGTTTTACTATTTATTGTTTGTTTCATGAAAGATTAAATTAATATAAATTAATTGAAAACACAGAGAGTCTGTATCTGCTGCCTGAAGACGTTTGTTACAAATGGGAATTATTCTCTAATGCAGCGTTTGTGTTTCTGGGGCTTTGAGAAGATTTAATAGTTTTTATTGTTGACACAATGTTACCACAAAATGTTGTGATAAACTTTGAGTCTGAACCAAAGAATGTTTATGCTTCCCATCATTTCTAATGTTTTTCCCTCATCAGAAAAAAACCCTTTGACTTTAATGGCGATGAGTGAAAAACTGGTTTCTATAAGTAATGAAAACATGAAGCATAAAAATAACCACACAATATTAATTTGTCATTGTAATAAGTTATTTCAGTTATTCGGTGCGATTCCAGGTACAGCCGCTAGGGGCGCCTGTCGCATTGGTGGCACAGAAGAAGAAGAAATCTTCCTGTTAGCTCAGCGCGTGTCTCATCGTTTCTGTGTCAGAGGTCAGTAAAAATGTATTTATATGCATAAATAATGTTTACCTTTAAGAGTTGAAGATGTTATTGAATGGAGAGACACGTTGTGATGTTTCTGATCAGTATTGTGTATTTCTGGAGGCTAATTAATGCTAATGCTAGCACACTTTGTAGCTGTGTGTTGAGCTAGCTGCGGAACAGCTGAAGGATTCCTGAATTCACCTTGAAACGGTTCCCACACATGACGTTGTTTTAGTCTCTATTTGACCCTGTTGTTACAACATCCGGTCAGTGAGTAATGGCTGCCTGTGTGTGAAGCTTAGTGAAGACACACAGCTTTAAAACACTTTGTGTTGCTGAAAATGAGCTATAGAAATAAAACATTTACCTCTTAAAGGAGCATTACACCTTTTTCAGTTTGGTAGCTACATTTATTTTCTATGTAAGAAATAAAAATACTGTTATTGGCCCTGTGTGCCTGGAAAATGCAGAATATTGCCCCTTTAATATTAAATGACGTCATGCAAGAATTAATTACTGGGGTTTGGTTTAGAGCAGAGAGAAAGAAACGCAGCAAATGATGAAGTTCTGGTTCCAGTAGGACAGAGTCAACCGGGCCTTCAGGACTGTCTCAACCTGCAGAAAGGAAACAGGAAGTCGTGATGTAATGAGAGGTGAGCAGAGACAGAAGCTGCTTCTGATTCGTCTTCCAATCAGATGATGTCTGAGTAAACGTCCAATTAATCTTCTGATGAAATATTTATGAAGGCCCTTAAGACGGAGCTCTGCTTAAAATCCCTTTCATCCTGAGCCCTGAGGAGGTGTGTGTGTGTGTGTGTGTGTGTCTGACCTTCAGGAAGCTCTCGCTGAGGGAATTGATCAGAACAGATCAGGATTCAGTCTAATGATGTATAAATGAAGTCTTTAAGCTCTAGGAAGTTTTGACCTCCTGCAGACAGACGCAGATCCTGAAGCCGGAACGTCTCTGAAAAGAAAGTACACCCCCATGCTCTCAGATCCTGGTCGGGCCTCCCAGTGAGTTATTGTTGTTAGTATTGTTGTTATCTGCTGACCTGTGTGAACCATTGATGCCAGACGTTCCTCACCAGCAGCAGCCTTCTGGGAAAAGCTGCACTTTCTTTTTCTGCATCCTAAAAATGTTTTTTCCAAATTTATTCATGTCGTGTGTTTGTGTGATCAGAGCTGCTGGGGAATCATGGAGAGCTTCAAAATGTCCGATCAGATTTACACCGGCTCGCCTGATGCTCCCCGCTAATTGCAGTTAGCTACAGTTAGCTGTGGTTATTTGTGGTTAGTTACAGTTAGCTGTGGTTAACTACAGTTAGCTGTGGTTGTTTGTGGTTAGCTACAGTTTTTGTGGTTAGCTACAGTTAGCTGTGGTTAGCTACAGTTAGCTGTGGTTATTTGTGGTTAGCTACAGTTAGCTGTTATTTGTGGTTAGCTACAGTTAGCTGTGGTTATTTGTGGTTAGCTACAGTTAGCTGTGGTTATTTGTGGTTAGCTACGGTTAGCTGTGGTTATTTGTGGTTAGCTACAGTTATTTGTGGTTAGCTACGGTTAGCTGTGGTTATTTGCGGTTAGCTACAGTTAGCTGTGGTTATTTGTGGTTAGCTACAGTTATTTGTGGTTAGCTACCGTTAGCTGTGGTTATTTGCGGTTAGCTACAGGTAGCTGTGGTTATTTGCGGTTAGCTACAGGTAGCTGTGGTTATTTGCGGTTAGCTACAGTTAGCTGTGGTTATTTGTGGTTAGCTACGGTTAGCTGTGGTTATTTGTGGTTAGCTACAGTTATTTGTGGTTAGCTACGGTTAGCTGTGGTTATTTGCGGTTAGCTACAGTTAGCTGTGGTTATTTGTGGTTAGCTACAGTTA